>MU825398.1:0-38315 GCA_029204205.1 Desmophyllum pertusum
AAAAGGTCTCCAAAAGGTCTTAAAAAAGGTCTCAAAAAGGGGTCTCAGAAAAGGTCTCAAAGTGTTTCAAAAAGGCCGTATAAAAAAGGTCTCAAAAGTTTTCAAAAAAGGTCCAAAAAGGTCTCAAAAGTTTTCAAAAAGCGTCTCCAAAAAGGTTCTCAAAAAGGTTCAAAAAGGTTTCAAAAAGTTCTCAAAAAGGTCTCAAAAAAAAGGTCTCAAAAAGGTCTCAAAAGTTTCAAAAAAGGTCTCAAAAGTTTCAAAAAAGGTCTCAAAAAGGTCTCAAAAGTTTTCAAAAAAGGTCTCAAAAAGGTCTCAAAAAGGTCTCAAAAGTTTTCAAAAAAGGTCCCAAACAGGTCTCAAAAGTTTTCAAAAGGCTCTAAAAAGATCTAAAAAAGTTTTCAAAAGGGTTCCCGTCTCAAAAAGGTCTCAAAAAGGTCTCAAAGTTTTCAAAAAGGTCCCAAAAAGGTCTCAAAAGTTTTCCAAAAAACGTTCAAAAAGGTATCAAAAAGGTCTCAAAAAAGGTTTCAAAAAAGGTCTCAAAAATGTCTCAAAAAATCCGGTCAAAAAAGGTTCAAAAGTTTAAAAAAGGGTCTCAAAAGGTCTCTAAAAAGTCTCAAAAAAGGTTTTCAAAAAGTCCAAAATGTTTCAAAAAAGGTCTCAAAAAGGTTCTCAAAAACGGTCTCAAAAGTTTTCAAAAAGGTCTCAAAAAGGTCTCAAAAAGGTCTCAAAAAGGTCTCAAAAGTTTTCAAAAAGGTCTCAAACAGGTCTCCAAAAGGGTCTCAAAACAAGGTCTCAAAGTTTCAACAATGTCTCAAAAAGTCTCAAAAAGGTCTTAAAAAAAGGTCTCCCAAACAAGGTCTCAAAAAGGTCTCAAAAGGGGGGTCTCAAAAGGTCTCAAAAAAGTTTTCAAAAGGTCTCAAACAAGGTCTCAAAAGTTTTCAAAAACGGTCTCAAAAGGTCTCAAAAGTTTCAAAAAGCGTCTCAAAAAGGTCTCAAAAGTTTTCAAAAAAGGTATCAAAAATGGTCTCAAAAAGTCGCAAAAGGGTCTCAAAACGTCTCAAAAGTTTCAAAAAAAGGTCTTAAAAGCACGTCTTATCAAAAGTTTCAAAAAGGTTCTCAAAAAGGTCTCAAAAAGGGTCTCAAAAGTTTTCAAAAGGTCCCAAAAAGAGTCTCAAAAGGTCTCCAAAAGTTTTCAAAAAGTCCTCAAAAAGGTCTCAAAAAGGTCTCAAAAGTTTCAAAAGGTCTCAAAAAGTGTACTCAAAAGTTTCAAAAAAGGTCTCAAAAAGGTCTCAAAGGTCTCAAAAGGTCTTCCAAAAGTTTTCCAAAAAGGTCTCAAAAAGGTCTCAAAAAAGTCTCAAAAGTTTTCCCCAAAAATGGTCTCCAAAAAAGGTATCAAAAAGGTCTCAAAAAGGTCCGTTTTCAAAAAGTCTCAACAAGGTCTCTCAAAAGGTCTCAAAAAAGGTCTCCCCCCAAAAAGTTTGAGAGTGCAATAAAAAGGTCTAAAAAAGGTCTCAAAAGTTTCAAGAAGGTCTCAACAAGGTCTCAAAAAGTTTCAAAAAGCGGCTCAAAAAGGTCTCAAAAAGGTCCAAAATTTTCAAAAGTTTTCAAAAAGGTCCCAAAAAAGGGGGTCTCAAAAGTTTCAAAAAGGTCTCAAAAAGGTCTAAAAGTTTTCAAAAAGGTCTCAAAAGGTCTCAAAAAGGTTTTCCAAAAAAAGGTCTCAAAAAAGGTCCCAAAAAGGTCTCAAAAGTTTCAAAAAAGGTCTCTCAAAAAAGGTCTCAAAAGTTTTCAAAAACGGTCTCAAAAAGGTCTCAAAAAGTTTCAACAAAGGTCCCAAAAAGTCTCAAAAAGGTTCAAAATTTTCCCCCCCCACAAAGTCTCAAAAAGGTCTCAAGAAAGGCTTCAAAAGAAGTTTCAAAAAGGTCTCAAAAGTCTCAAAAAATCTCAAAAAGGTTTCAAAATGGTCTCAAAAGTCTCAAAAAGGTCTCAAAAAGTTTTCAAAAAGGTCTCAAAAGGTTTTCGTCCCAAAAAGGTCTCAAAAGTCTTTAAAAGGTTTTCAAAACGGTCTCAAGTTTTTCAAAAAAAGGTCTCAAAAAGGATCTACAAAAAGGTCTCAAAAAGGTCTCAAAAAAGGTTTCTCAAAAAAGGTCTCAACAGGTCTCAAAAAGGTCTCAAAAAAGGTCTCAAAAAGTTTTTCAAATAGGTCTCAAAAAGGTCTCAAAAAGGTCTCAAAAGTTTTCCAAAAAGGTCAAAAAGGTCTCAAAAAGGTCTCAAAAAGGTTCTCAAAAAATTTTAAAAAAAAAAGGTCCTCCCCCCCCCCCCCCAAAAAAAAAAAAGGTCTCAAAAAGGTCTCAAAAGT
Source organism: Desmophyllum pertusum (assembly GCA_029204205.1). Classification (NCBI taxonomy): domain Eukaryota; kingdom Metazoa; phylum Cnidaria; class Anthozoa; order Scleractinia; family Caryophylliidae; genus Desmophyllum; species Desmophyllum pertusum. The sequence continues at coordinate 2,357 of MU825398.1, forward strand.
TTTTCTAAAAAGGGTCTCAAAAAAGGTCTCAAAAAAGTTTTTCAAAAAGGTCCTCAAAAAGGTTCTCCAAAAGTTTTCAAAAAAGGTCTCAAAAAAAAGGTCTCAAAAAAGGTCTCAAAAAGGTTCTCAAAAAAAGGGTCCCTCAAAAGGATTTCAAAAAGGTCTCAAAAAAAGGTCTCCAAAAGTTTTTCAAAAAAGGTCTCAAAAAAGTTTTTTCAAAAAGGTCTCAAAAAGGGTCTCAAAAAGGTCTCTCAAATAAAAGTTTTTCAAAAAACGTCCCCAAAAAAAGGTCTCAAAAAGTTTTAAACAAGGTCTTCAAAAGGTCTCAAAAAAAAATTTCAAAAAAAGGGGTCCTCAAAAAAAAGTCTCAAAAAGTTTAAAAAAAAGGTTTTCAAAAAGGGTCTCAAAAAAGTTTTTAAACAAAGGTCTCCAAAAAGGTCTCAAAAAGGGTTTTTAAAAAGTTTTAACAAAGGTCTCCAAAAAAAAAGGTCTCAAAAAGGGTCTCATAAAGGTCTCAAAAAGTTTTAAAAATAAAAAAAAAAGGGTCTCAAAAAAGGTCTCAAAAGTTTTTAACAAAGGTTCTCAAAAAAGGGTCTCAAAAAAAAATTCAAAAAAGGTCTCAAAAAAAAGTCTCAAAAGTTTTAAAAAAAAGGTTTCAAAAAAAGGTCTCAAAAAGTTTTTAACAAAAGGGTCTCAAAAAAGGTCTTCAAAAAAGGTTTTTAAAAAAAGTTTTTAAACAAAGGTCCTCAAAAAGGTCTCAAAAATTTTTCAAAAAGGTCTCAAAAAAAATCTCAAAAGTTTTTGGACCTTTTTTGAGACCTTTTTGAAAACTTTTGAGGGACCTTTTGAGACCTTTTGAACCTTTTTGAGACCTTTTTGAAAACTTTGAGACCTTTTTGAGACCTTTGAGACCTTTTGAGACCTTTTTTGAGACCATTTTGAAACTTTGAGACCTTTTTGAGACCTTTTTTGAGACCTGTTTGAGACCTTTTTGAAAACTTTTGAGACCTTTTTGAGACCTTTTGAGACCTTTTGAGACCTTTTTGAAAACTTTTGAGACCGTTTTGAGGACCTTTTTGAGACCTTTTTGAGACCTTTTTGAGACCTTTTTGAAAACTTTTGAGACCTTTTTGAGACCTTTTGAGACCATTTGAAAAAACTTTGAGATTTTTTGAGACATTTTTGAGACCTTTTTGAAAACCTTTGAGACCTTTTTGAGACCTTTTGAGACCTTTTTGAAAACTTTTGAGACTTTTTGAGACCTTTTTGAAAACTTTTGAGACCTTTTTGAGACCTTTTTGAAAACTTTTGAGACCTTTTTGAGACCTTTTTTGAAAACTTTTTGAGACCTTTTTGAGACCTTTTTGAGACCTTTTTGAAACTTTTTGAGACCTTTTTGAGACCTTTTTGGACCTTTTGAGACTTTTGAGACCTTTTTGAGACCTTTTTGAGACCTTTTTGAACAACTTTTGAGACCTTTTTGAGACCTTTTTGAAACTTTTGAGACCGTTTTTTTGAGACCTTTTTGAGACCTTTTTGAGACACTTTTTGAGACCTTTTTGAAAAACTTTTTGAGACCTTTTTGAGACTTTTTGAAAACTTTTGAGACCTTTTGAGACCTTTTTGAAACTTTTGTGAGACCTTTTTTGAGACCTTTTGAATACTTTTTGAGACCTTTTTGAGACCTTTTTGAAAACTTTTTGAGACCTTTTTGAGACCTTTTTGAGACCTTTTTGAGACCTTTTTGAGACCATTTTGAAAACTTTTGAGACCTTTTTGAGACCTTTTTGAGACCTTTTGAGCCTTTTTGAAAACTTTTGAGACCTTTTTGAGACCTCTTTTGAGACCTTTTTGAGACCTTTTTGAGACCTTTTGAATGAGACCTTTTTGAGACCTTTTTGAGAGACCTTTTGAAAACTTTTGAGACCTTTTGAGACCTTTTGAGACCTTTTGAAAACTTTGAGATTTTTTTGTGAGACCATTTTTGAGACCTTTTGAGACCTTTTGAAAACTTTTGAGACCTTTTTGAGACCTTTTTGAAAACTTTTGAGACCTTTTTGAGACCTTTTTGAGACCTTTTTGAAACCTTTTTGAGACCTGTTTTGAAAACTTTTGAGACCTTTTTGGAGACCTTTGAGAACTTTTGAGACCTTTTTGAAAACCTTTTTGAGACTTTTTGAAAACTTTTGAAACCTTTTTGAGACCTTTTTGAAAACTTTTGAGACCTTTTTGAGACCTTTTTGAAAACTTTTGAGACCTTTTTGAGACCTTTTTGAAAACTTTTGAGACCTTTTTGAGACCTTTTTGAGACCTTTTTGAAAACTTTTGAGACCTTTTTGAGCCTTTTTGAGACCTTTTGAGACCTTTTTGAGACCTTTTTGAAAACTTTTGAGACCTTTTTGAGAACCTTTTGAGACCTTTTTGAGGACCTTTTTGAAAACTTTTGAGACCTTTTTGAGGACTTTTTGAGACCTTTTTTGAAAACTTTGAGATTTTTGAGACCTTTTTTGAGAACTTTGAAAACTTTGAGACCTTTTTGGAGACCTTTTGAGACCTTTTTGAGACCTTTTGAAAAACTTTTGAGACCTTTTTGAGCCCTTTTGAAAAACTTTTGAGACCTTTTTTGAAAACCTTTTGAGACCTTTTTGAAAACTTTTGAGCCTTTGAGACCTTTTTGAGGAACTTTTTGAGACTTTTGAGACCTTTTTGAGACCTTTTGAGACCTTTTGAAACTTGAGACCTTTTTTTAAGACCTTTTGAAACTTTTGAGACCTTTTGTTGAGACCTTTTGAGACCTTTTGAGACATTTTTGAGACCTTTTTGAAAACTTTCTTGAGACCTTTTTGAGACCTTTTTGAAAACTTTTGAGACCTTTTTGAGACCTTTTTGAAAACTTTTGAGACCTTTTTGAGACCTTTTTTGAGACCTTTTTGAGTAACTTTTTTGAGACCTTTTTGAGACGCTTTTTGAGACCTTTTTGAGACCTTTTTAAGAAAACCTTTTTGAGACCTTTTGAAAACTTTGAGACCTTTTTGAGACCTTTTTGGAACCTGTTTGAGACTTTTTGAAAAACTTTTGAGACCTTTTTGAGACCTTTTTTGAGACCTTTTTGAGACCTTTTTGAAAACTTTTTTGAGACCTTTTGAGACCTTTTTGGAGGACCTTTTTGAAACTTTGAGACTTTTGTAAAACTTTTGAGACCTTTTTGTAGAAACTCTTTGAGACCTTTTTGAACTTTTGAGACCTTTTTTGAGACCTTTTGTTGAGACCTTTTTTGAAAACTTTTGAGACCTTTTGAGACCTTTTTGAGGAGACCTTTTTGAAACTTTTGAGACCTTTTTGGACCTTTTTGAAATACTTTTGAGACCTTTTTGAGACCTTTTTGAGACCTTTTTGAAAAACTTTGAGACCTTTTTGAGACCTTTTTGGAAAACTTTTGAGACCTTTTTGAGACCTTTTTGAACTTTGAGACCTTTTTGAAAACTTTTGAGACTTTTTGAGACTTTTTGAGACCTTTTGAGACCTTTTGAAAACGTTTTGAGACCTTTTTTGAGACCTTTGAGACCTTTTTGAAAACTTTTTGAGACCTTTTTGAGACCCTTTTTGGAAACTTTTGAGACCTTTTGAGACCTTTTTTTTGAGACCTTTTTGAAAACTTTTGAGATCTTTTTGAGACCTTTTTGAAAACTTTTGAGACCTTTTGAGACCTTTTGAAAACTTTTGAGGCTTTTTGAGACACTTTTTGAGACCTTGAGACCTTTTTGAGACCTTTTTGGAGACCTTTTTGAAAACTTTTTGAGACCTTTTGAGGACCTTTTTTGAAAACTTTTTGAGACCTTTTTGAAACTTTTGAGACCTTTTGAGACCTTTTTGAGACCTTTTTTGAGACCTTTTTGAAAACTTTGAGACCTTTTTGTTGAGACCTTTTGAGACCTTTTTGAAAACTTTTGAGACCTTTTGAGAACCTTTTGAGACCTTTTTGAAAACCTTTTGAGACCTTTTTGAGACTTTTTTTGAGACCTTTTTGAGACTTTTTGAGACCTTTTTGAAAACTTTTGTGAGACCTTTTTGAGACCTTTATGAGACCTTTTTGAGACCTTTTTGAGACCTTTTTGAAAACTTTGAGACCTTTTGAAAAACTTTTGAGACCTTTTTGAGACCTTTTTGAAAACTTTTGAAATCTTTTGAGACCTTTTTGAAACCTTTTGAGACCTTTTTTGAGACCTTTTGAGACCTTTTTGAAACTTTTGAGATTTTTTGAGACCTTTTTGAGACCTTTTTGAGAACCTTTGAGACCTTTTGAGACCTTTTTGAGGACCTTTTTGAAAACTTTTGAGACCTTTTTGAGACCTTTTGAGACCTTTTTGAGTACCTTTTGAGAAACTTTGAACTTTTGAGACCTTTTGAGACCTTTTTGAGACCTTTTTGAGACCTTTTTGAGGACCTTTTGATACCTTTTGAGAACCTTTTTGAGACCTTTTTGAAAAACTTTTGAGACCTTTTTGAGACCTTTTGAGACCTTTTTGAGACCTTTGAGACCTTTTGCAGACCTTTTTGAAAACTTTTGAGACCTTTTTGAGACCTTTTTGAGACCTTTTTGAAAACTTTTGAGACCTTTTTCTTTTGAGACCTTTTTGAGACCTTTTTGAAAACTTTTGAGACCTTTTTGAGACCTTTTGAAAACTTAGACACCTTTTGAAGACCTTTTGAGACCTTTTTGAGACCTTTTTGAGACCTTTTTTGAGACCTTTTGAGACCTTTTTGAGACCTTTTTGAAAACTTTTGAGACCTTTTGAAACTTTGAGACCTTTTTGAAACTTTTGAGACCTTTTTGAGACCTTTTTGAGACCTTTTTGAAAAACTTTTGAGACCTTTTTGAGACCTTTTTGAAAACTTTTGAGACCTTTTGAGTTTTGAGACCTTTTGAGACCTTTTTGAGACCTTTTTGGAAACTTTGAGACCTTTTTGAGACCTTTTTGAAAACCTTTTTGAGACCTTTTTGAGACTTTTTGAGACCTTTTTGAGACCTTTTTGAAAACTTTTGAGACCTTTTTGAGACCTTTTTGAGACCTTTTGAGACCTTTTTGAGACCTTTTGAAAACTTTTGAGACCTTTTTTGAGACCTTTTTGAGACCTTTTTTGAGACCTTTTTGAGACCTTTTTGAAAACTTTTGAGACCTTTTTGAGACCTTTTTGAGACCTTTTTGAAAACTTTTTGAGACCTTTTTGGGACCTTTTTGAGACCTTTTGAGGAGACCTTTTGAGACCTTTTGAGACCTTTTGAAAACTTTTGAGACCTTTTTGAGACCTTTTTGAGACCTTTTTGAGACCTTTTTGAGACCTTTTTGGAAACTTTTGAGACCTTTTTGAAAACTTTTGAGACCTTTTTGAGACCTTTTGAGACCTTTTTGAAAACTTTTTGAGACCTTTTTGAGACCTTTTTTGAAAACTTTTTGAGACCTTTTTGAGACCTTTTTGAAAACTTTTGAGACCTTTTTGAGACCTTTTGAGACCTTTTGAGACCTTTTGAGACCTTTTTGAAAACTTTTGGAGACCTTTTTGAGACCTTTTTGAGACCTTTTTGAAAACTTTTGAGACCTTTTTGAGACCTTTGAGACCTTTTTGAAAACTTTTGAGACCTTTTTGAGACCTTTTTGAAAACTTTTGAGACCTTTTTGAGACCTTTTGAAAACTTTTGAGACCTTTTTGAGACCTTTTTGAAAACTTTTGAGACCTTTTTGAGACCTTTTGAAAACTTTTGAGACCTTTTTGAGACCTTTTTGAGTACTTTGGAGACCTTTTTGAAAACTTTTGAGACCTTTTTGAGACCTTTTTAAAAACTTTTTGAGACCTTTTTGAGACCTTTTTGAGACCTTTTTGAAAACTTTTGAGACCTTTTTGAAAACTTTTGAGACCTTTTTGAGACCTTTTTGAGACCTTTTGAGACCTTTTTTGAGACCTTTTTGAAACTTTTGAGACCTTTTTGAGACCTTTTTGAAAACTTTTGAGACCTTTTTGAAAACTTTTGAGACCTTTTTTGAGACCTTTTTGAAAACTTTTGAGGACCTTTTTGAGACCTTTTTGAAAACTTTTGAGACCTTTTTGAGACCTTTTTGAAAACTTTTGAGACCTTTTTGAGACTTTTTGAGACCTTTTTTGAGACTTTTTGAGACCTTTTTGAAAACTTTTGAGACCTTTTTGAGACCTTTTTGAGACCTTTTTGAGACCTTTTTGAGACCTTTTTGAAAACTTTTGAGACCTTTTTGAGACCTTTTTGAAAACTTTTGAGACCTTTTTGAGACCTTTTTGAAACCTTTTGAGACCTTTTTGAGACCTTTTTGAAACCTTTTGAGACCTTTTTGAGACCTTTTGAGACCTTTTTGAGACCTTTTTGAGACCTTTTGAGACCTTTTTGAGACATTTTTGAGACCTTTTTGAAAACTTTTGAGACCTTTTGAGACCTTTTTGAAAACTTTTTGAGACCTTTTTGAGACCTTTTTGAGACCTTTTGAGACCTTTTTGAGACCTTTTGAGACCTTTTTGAGACCTTTTGAAAACTTTTGAGACCTTTTTGAAAACTTTTGAGACCTTTTTGAGACCTTTTTGAAATACTTTTTGAGACCTTTTGAGAGACCTTTTTGAAAACTTTTGAGACCTTTTTGGACCTTTTGAAAACTCTGAGACCTTTTGAGATTTTTTGAGACCTTTTTGAAAACTTTTGAGACCTTTTTGAGACCTTTTTGAAAACTTTTGAGACCTTTTTGAGACCTTTTGAGAACTTTTTGAGACCTTTTTGAGACCTTTTGAGACCTTTTTTGAGACCTTTTTGAGACCTTTTGAGTACTTTTTGAGACCTTTTGAAACTTTTGAGACCTTTTTGAGACCTTTTTGAGACCTTTTTGACACCTTTTTGAGACCTTTTTGAGACCTTTTTGAAAACTTTTTGAGACCTTTTTAAAAACTTTTGAGACCTTTTTGAGACCTTTTTGAAAACTTTTTGAAATCTTTTTGAGACCTTTTTGAAAACTTCTGAGACCTTTTTGAGACCTTTTGAGACCTTTTTGAAACTTTTGAGACCTTTTTGAGACCTTTGAGACTTTTTGAGACCTTTTTGAGACCTTTTTGAAAACTTTTGAGACCTTTTTGAGACCTTTTTGAGACTTTTGAGACCTTTTTGAGACCTTTTTGAGACCTTTTTGAAAACTTTTGAGACCTTTTTGAGACCTTTTTTGAAAACTTCTGAGACCTTTTTGAGATTTTTGAGACCTTTTTGAGTACTTTTTGAGACCTTTTTGAGACCTTTTTGAAAACTTTTTGAGACCTTTTTGAAAACTTTTGAGACCTTTTTGAAAACTTTGAAATCTTTTGAGACCTTTTTGAGACCTTTTTGAAAACTTTTGAGACCTTTTTGAGACCTTTTTGAGTACTTTTTGAGATCTTTTTGAAAACTTTTGAGAACTTTTTGAGACCTTTTTGAAAACATTTGAGACCTTTTTGAGACCTTTTTGAAAACTTTTGAGACCTTTTTGAGACCTTTTTGAAAACTTTTGAGACCTTTTTGAGACCCTTTTGAGACCTTTTTGAGACTTTTGGAGACCTTTTTGAAAACTTTTGAGACCTTTTGAGACCTTTTTGAGACCTTTTTGAATACTTTTTGAGACCTTTTTGAGACCTTTTTGAAAACTTTTGAGACCTTTTTGAGACCTGTTGAGACCTTTTTGAGACCTTTTTGAGACCTTTTTGAAGACCTTTTTGAGACCTTTTTGAGGACCTTTTTGAGACCTTTTTGAGACCTTTTTAAAACTTTTGAGACCTTTTTGAGACCTTTTTGAAAACTTTTGAAATCTTTTGAGACCTTTTTGAAAACTTTTGAGACCTTTTTGAGACCTTTTTGAAAACTTTTGAGACCTTTTTGAGACCTTTGAGACCTTTTTGAGACCTTTTTGAAAACTTTTGAGACCTTTTTTGAAACTTTTGAGACCTTTTTGAGACCTTTTTTGAATACTTTTTGAGACCTTTTTGAGACCTTTTTGAAAACTTTCGAGACCTTTTTGAGACCTTTTTGAAACTTTTGAGACCTTTTTGAGATTTTTTTGAGACCTTTTTGAGTACTTTTTGAGACCTTTTTGAAAACTTTTGAAATCTTTTTGAGACCTTTTTGAAAACTTCTGAGACCTTTTTGAGACCTTTTTGAGACCTTTTTGAAAACTTTTGAGACCTTTTTGAGACCTTTGAGAACTTTTTGAGACCTTTTTGAAAACTTTTGAGACCTTTTTGAAAACTTTTGAGACCTTTTTGAGACCTTTTTGAGACCTTTTTGAGACTTTTGAGACCTTTTTGAAAACTTTTTGAGACCTTTTTGAGACCTTTTTGAGACCTTTTTGAATACTTTTTGAGACCTTTTTGAGACCTTTTGAAAACTTTTGAGACCTTTTTGAGACCTGTTGAGACCTTTTTGAGACCTTGAGACCTTTTTGAGACCTTTTTGAAAAACTTTTGAGACCTTTTTGAGACCTTTTTGAGACCTTTTTGAAAACTTTTGAGACCTTTTTAAAACTTTTGAGACCTTTTTGAGACCTTTTTGAAAACTTTTGAAATCTTTTTGAGACCTTTTTGAAAACTTCTGACACCTTTTTGAGACCTTTTGAGACCTTTTTGAAAACTTTTGAGACCTTTTTGAGACCTTTTGAGAACTTTTTGAGACCTTTTTGAAACTTTTGAGACCTTTTTGAAAACTTTTGAGACCTTTTTGAGACCTTTTGAGACCTTTTTGAGACCTTTTTGAGACCTTTTTGAGACCTTTTTGAGACCTTTTTGAAACTTTTGAGACCTTTTTGAGACCTTTTTGAGACCTTTTGAGACCTTTTTGAGACCTTTTGAGACCTTTTTGAGACCTTTTTGAAAACTTTTGAGACCTTTTTGAGACCTTTTGAGACCTTTTTGAGACCTTGAGACCTTTTTGAGACCTTTTTGAAAACTTCTGAGACCTTTTTGAGACCTTTTTGAGACCTTTTTGAAAACTTTTGAAATCTTTTGAGACCTTTTTGAAAACTTCTGAGACCTTTTTGAGACCTTTTGAGACCTTTTTGAAAACTTTTGAGACCTTTTTGAGACCTTTTTGAGACCTTTTTGAGACCTTTTTGAAAACTTTTTGAGACCTTTTTGAAAACTTTTGAGACCTTTTTGAGACCTTTTGAATACTTTTTGAGACCTTTTTGAGACCTTTTGAGACCTTTTGAAAACTTTTGAGACCTTTTTGAGACCTTTTGAAAACTTCTGAGACCTTTTTGAGATTTTTTTGAGACCTTTTTGAGTACTTTTTGAGACCTTTTTGAGACCTTTTTGAAAACTTTTGAGACCTTTTTGAGACTTTTGAGACCTTTTTGAGACCTTTTTGAAAACTTTTGAAATCTTTTGAGACCTTTTTGAGACCTTTTTGAAAACTTCTGAGACCTTTTTGAGACCTTTTTGAGTACTTTTTTGAGATCTTTTTGAAAACTTTTGAGACCTTTTTGAGACCTTTGAGAACTTTTTGAGACCTTTTTGAAAACATTTGAGACCTTTTTGAGACCTTTTTGAAAACTTTTGAAATCTTTTGAGACCTTTTTGAAAACTTTTGAGACCTTTTTGAGACCTTTTGAGACCTTTTTGAGTACTTTTGGAGACCTTTTTGAAAACTTTTGAGACCTTTTTGAGACCTGTTGAGACCTTTTGAGACCTTGAGACCTTTTTGAGACCTTTTTGAAAACTTCTGAGACCTTTTTGAGACCTTTTGAGACCTTTTTGAAAACTTTTGAGACCTTTTTAAAAACTTTTGAGACCTTTTTGAGACCTTTTTGAAAACTTTTGAGAACTTTTTGAAAAATTTTGAGACCTTTTTTGAGACCTTTTGAGACCTTGAGACCTTTTTGAAAACTTCTGTGACCTTTTTTGAGACCTTTTTGAGACCTTTGAGATTTTTTGAGACCTTTTTGAGACCTTTTGAGACCTTTTTGAAAACTTTTGAGACCTTTTTGAGACCTTTTGAAAACTTTTGAAATCTTTTGAGACCTTTTTGAAAACTTCTGAGACCTTTTTGAGACCTTTTTGAGACCTTTTTGAAACTTTTGAGACCTTTTTGAAAACTTTGAGACTTTTTGAGACCTTTTGAGTAACTTTTGGAGACCTTTTTGAAACTTTTGAGACCTTTTTGAGACCTTTTTGAGACCTTTTGAATACTTTTTGAGACCTTTTTGAGACCTTTTTGAAAACTTTTGAGACCTTTTTGAGACCTGTTGAGACCTTTTGAGACCTTGAGACCTTTTTGAGACCTTTTTGAAAACTTCTGAGACCTTTTTGAGACCTTTTTGAGACCTTTTTGAAAACTTTTGAGACCTTTTTAAAAACTTTTGAGACCTTTTTGAGACCTTTTTGAAAACTTTTGAAATCTTTTGAGACCTTTTTGAAAACTTCTGAGACCTTTTTGAGACCTTTTTGAAAACTTTTGAGACCTTTTTGAGACCTTTGAGAACTTTTTGAGACCTTTTTGAAAACTTTTGAGACCTTTTTGAAAACTTTTGAGACCTTTTTGAGACCTTTTTGAGACCTTTTTGATACCTTTTTGAGACCTTTTTGAGACCTTTTTGAAAACTTTTGAGACCTTTTTGAGACCTTTTTGAGACCTTTTTGAAAACTTCTGAGACCTTTTTGAGATTTTTGAGACCTTTTGAGTACTTTTTGAGACCTTTTTGAGACCTTTTGAAAACTTTTTGAGACCTTTTTGAAAACTTTTGAGACCTTTTTGAGACCTTTTTGAAAACTTTTGAGACTTTTTGAAAACTTCTGAGACCTTTTTGAGACCTTTTTGAGACCTTTTTGAAAACTTTTGAGACCTTTTAAAAAACTTTTGAGACCTTTTTGAGACCTTTTTGAAAACTTTTGAAATCTTTTGAGACCTTTTTGAAAAACTTCTGAGACCTTTTTGAGACCTTTTGAGACCTTTTTGAAAACTTTTGAGACCTTTTTGAGACCTTTGAGAACTTTTTGAGACCTTTTTGAAAACTTTTGAGACTTTTTGAAAACTTCTGAGACCTTTTTGAGACCTTTTTGAGACCTTTTTGAAAACTTTTTGAGACCTTTTCAAAAACTTTTGAGACCTTTTTGAGACCTTTTTGAAAAACTTTTGAAATCTTTTGAGACCTTTTTGAAAACTTCTGAGACCTTTTTGAGACCTTTTGAGACCTTTTTGAAAACTTTTGAGACCTTTTTGAGACCTTTGAGAACTTTTTGAGACCTTTTTGAAAACTTTTGAGACCTTTTTGAAAACTTTTGAGACCTTTTTGAGACCTTTTGAGACCTTTTTGAGTACTTTTGGAGACCTTTTTGAAAACTTTTGAGACCTTTTTGAGACCTTTTTGAGACCTTTTTGAGACCTTTTTTGAGACCTTTTTGAAAACTTTTGAGACCTTTTTGAGACCTGTTGAGACCTTTTGAGACCTTGAGACCTTTTTGAGACCTTTTTGAAAACTTCTGAGACCTTTTTGAGACCTTTTTGAGACCTTTTTGAAAACTTTTGAGACCTTTTTAAAAACTTTTGAGACCTTTTTGAGACCTTTTTGAAAACTTTTGAAATCTTTTGAGACCTTTTTGAAAACTTCTGAGACCTTTTTGAGACCTTTTGAGACCTTTTTGAAAACTTTTGAGACCTTTTTGAGACCTTTGAGAACTTTTTGAGACCTTTTTGAAAACTTTTGAGACCTTTTTGAAAACTTTTGAGACCTTTTTGAGACCTTTTTGAATACTTTTTGAGACCTTTTTGAGACCTTTTTGAAAACTTTTGAGACCTTTTTGAGACCTTTTTGAAAACTTCTGAGACCTTTTTGAGATTTTTTTGAGACCTTTTTGAGTACTTTTTGAGACCTTTTTGAGACCTTTTTGAAAACTTTTGAGACCTTTTTGAAAACTTTTGAGACCTTTTGAAAAACTTTTGAAATCTTTTGAGACCTTTTTGAGACCTTTTTGAAAACTTCTGAGACCTTTTTGAGACCTTTTTGAGTACTTTTTGAGATCTTTTTGAAAACTTTTGAGACCTTTTTGAGACCTTTGAGAACTTTTTGAGACCTTTTTGAAAACATTTGAGACCTTTTTGAGACCTTTTTGAAAACTTCTGAGACCTTTTTGAGACCTTTTTGAGACCTTTTTGAGACCTTTTTGAAATCTTGTGAGACCTTTTTGAGACCTTTTTGAGATTTTTTGAGACCTTTTTGAGACCTTTTGAGTCCTTTTTGAGACCTTTTTGAGACCTTTTTGAGACCTTTTTGACACCTTTTTGAAAACTTGAGATCTTTTTGAGTTCTTTTTGAGACCTTTTGAGACCTGTTGAGACCTTCTTGAGACCTTTTGAGACCTGTTGAGACCTTTTGAGACCTTTTTAAGACCTTTTGAGACCTTTTTGAGACCTCTGAGATTTTTTTGAGACCTTTTTGAGTCCTTTTTTTAGACCTTTTGCGACCTTTTTGAGACCTTTCGTGACCTTTTTAAGTCCTTTGAGTACTTTTTGAGACCTTTTTGAGATTTTTTTGAGACCTTTTTGAGTCCGTTTTGAGACCAGTGCAAAATTCAGTCGCAGTATCTCAAAGCTAGTTAGCTGCAATTACCACAAACTTTACGCAATATTGTCTGGATCAAGGTTTAGTGTTTGATTTACTGGGGATGCATTGTACCATTATTAACTTATTCTCAGTTATTTTCGTGATTATTAATTTTCGATGTTTTCGCGATGTAGCAAAAAGCTTGAAAATAAAGTGTGCGATATTTTGGCAAAGTTTAAAAGCCTTTTAGGCCTTATTGTCTCTGAAATCATGAGATTAAGGTAGTACTAAGTTAATAATGTATTCAGGACTTCAGCTACATGTACCAACACTATGTAATTATGTTACATTATGCAATTAAGAACCCGTTTTCTGTTCATAATTAACACAGGTTTCAAAGTGAGTTTTCTAGCACTGATGATGCAAGAACAGGTGACAAAGAGGTACAATGAATATTTTTTTCAACATTCATTAATAATAATTATTAATGAATGTTGAAATAATTATTATTATTAAAGGTCTTATTAAAAGAACAAAATGTTCATCTCTGCACCCTAGCTTAAAGGCCTGAAGCTATCACTGAGTCGAGAAAACAGAAGTTGAAAACTGGAAAATTTAGAGACGTTTGTATGTCTGGGGGTATACGCGATACAAACGTCTCTACATTTTCCAGTTTTCAACTTCCGTTTTCTCGACTCAGGTAGAACCTAACCCGATGAAACTTCATAAGATTACCAAACAAGTGGTGGTCTTTCAGGTGCTGGTATTGGTTTTCAGCTCAGTTTAATATGAATTTGCGGTGGCCATTTTGGAGAAAGGTCTATTCAGTTTGTGGACATCATGAACAGTATACAGCGATGTGAGTTGAATGCATGACCTTCTGCAAAATATACTCTATGTATCTATTTATTTATTAGTTAAAGTTGTTTCATTTATGTCCTGTTTTCCAGACAGACAAGCAGATTGACAAGTTTCAAAATTTATCTGAGGTTTGTGAGTATTTAATTATAAGCAAATGAAATCTTAAAAAGCACTGCATGACCATTGACTCATAGCCCAGTGGCTGTTGATGTCTATCCCAGATTAAATCAGTACATACTGGACAAGTACATGTATGATTAATTTACAAAGTTACATGTACCATCTCCTGACATGGCTAATTCGGTGGTTTTCATCAACATTACAAAAACTGTTTGCTTGCATGAACGACATCAGAAAATTAACAGGTAAAAGAACTGGCAGAAAAAACGTTGTGTCCAAATTATACCTTTGTAGCGTTTTTCATAACCAAGTTATTGTCAAACTAATGTTCAGAAAAATTACAGTATTTAGTATGCCGCCGCCATGTTTGTGTCCTTCAGAGGGACACAAATATGGCTGCCATAAAATTGCACAAGAAGTAGAGTAGATTATACCGTCAATATCATTAGCTTTCACTTCAAATCTGTTTAGACATCACTTCTACATGTAAATTATTATCACGTCTGAAATTTAAAATGATATAAAAATATCCGTTTTTGTGACAGTTCAGAAACACGTTCATCTGGGACATCACAAATTTCAAATAGCTTTATTTCCAAAAGGAATCACTGGATCGATACCAAACTTTGCATAGAGATGAATGATTTCCATGTCTAGAAGATATAAAAAGAATAGCTTTGTAGGATTAACAGTTTAGATTTTAGAATTTTGATGACGTCAGATGAAGATCGAGAATTGATTGAAGAGAGATACATGTCTATTGAACAGTCAACATCTTGACCTGGACTTAGCTTGCAGGCACTGCAACTTTATTACTGTATCATTGAGGCAAATTACTAATAATTATTATTAAAATTTCGTTATATTTCTTCTTATTTTTTAAGGTATTTGTTACCATTCTCAGAGCTCTTGGATTCCTGACAAGGCTTGTGTACTCTCTGCAGGTAAGATTTTTGACAACATGTAGTTGCTCATGCAGCAGCTGGTGCTTATTCCAGTTTCTGTAGCATGAAGCGACTATATGAATAGCTAAGGCTACTCCCCCTGGATGGGACGCTAGTTAACCCTCAGTATTTTGTCAGGTTGTCCTAAAACAATCTGGACACTTGTACCAATTTAAACTTTTGGGTTGAGAGAGGCACTGTGGGAGTTGAGTGTCTTGCCCAAGAACACAACACAATGAACCTGGACTGCGTGATCTCACTAAAAATCCAATATACTTTAACCATAGGCCACCATACCTACTACAAATACAAAATAAAAGTAAAATTCAACACCTTGATCCTTAACATTTGGTCTTTACTATTTTTTCGTCAGCCCATGTCAGCAAAAGGTGCAGACGTAGATAGCAAAGCAAGTCCAAAAGTAAGTGTTAACATTATGAATGGACAACTATAAAATGTATATGTACATGTATACTATCATTCGAAAAGAAGATGGTTATTATATAATTCCTTGTTCAAATCCAATGAACTAAATTTGCAATATGATCCTCTAATGATTTGTTTGGCAATTAGTTGGGCCAACCACTCTGACTAGTATATTTAAAGAGGAAGGTCAAAACCCAGGGAAAATCATTGGAGAAAGGAGAAAACCAACTTCAAACTTTTATCCACATTATGATGCTGGCAAGGCGAGCACTTTCTCAACTGACCTACCTGCAACCATGCTTCTCTATCTTTAGGTAACAATATCTAATTCTTCTTCATTGGTGACATAACATACATGTACTAAAATACAGTGGTTCTTTTGTGTTCAGAATGCAAAGAAGAAGAGTCCCAAGGCCAGCAAAACAGCACCCAAAAACACTCCTGAGGACAGTGCAAAGAAATTGACACAACCGAGGAAACAGAAGGAAGCCATAAAGCCAAAGAACATCAAAACAGAAAATAAATTGAAGACAACAGCAGCTAATGCATCAGTGGTTAGTCATTCTAGAAGTAAAAGTGACAGCCGCAGTGACAGTAATAAGACACAAGCGGAAAAATGTTTGAAAAAGGAAAGTGGAAAATTATTAAACAGTGCAAAAAGTGCTGCGAAGACCCGCAGTAAAAGTAGTCAAGTCAGTAAAACTGTGACAGAAGAGATGGATCGCGCTAGCAGTAGCAATAACCCAGTGAAGAAAAATGTGAAGAAAAGGCCTTTACGCAAGAGAAGTAGGGTAGATTACTCCTTATGTGGGAGTGAAAATGGAAACGATGCTGACGAGGAATGGAATGAACAATCAAGTGACAGCGAAGAGTTAGAAGACATGGACAACTCTAGAGAGAACTCCACAAAGAAAGACAAAACTCCTTTGGCAAGAAAAAAAGTGTCGTCTGCAAACAGTGATAGTGGTACACCGAATGGAAGTAGCAGCTTCTCATTTGTTGACCTTGTGGGTGATGATAGTGATTTTGAAGTGACAAGCAAACCTTTGGTCAAACGAAAAGTATCAACAGGGTCATTGGAAAGAAAGAGAAAGGTCGCAAAGATTATTAGCTCTGACGACTCAGATGAAAGTGTCAAATGTATTGGAAATGTGTATAATGAAAAAGGTTTGTATGCAATTTTAAGAAGACAGTAATTGTTACAAAGAGTTGCTGATTCTCTTTAAAGAATCTGAAGCCTATTAACTTGAGTGTGTCATACCATGTACGATTACAATAAATTATTAATTTTATTTCCTCAATAAATTTTATACTCTCAAAACACTCTCAATAAACTCAATAAAGGTAAGTGTGGTGTTCCACGACCAAAGGAAATCTCACAAACAAATGATTTGAACGGCAACGAATCTCCAGTTGTTCCTTGTAAGCTTTAATGTCTTCGGCTCATCCAAAATACTTGATACACAGCCTTATACAGAAAACTCCTGTGCAACCGCAGCGAGGAAATACATACATAAGCGAAGCAAAGGAAAAACAACTTAAAATTTCATGACCGAACACATGTCACATGAAGAAACCTTCGCGCTCCCCGGGGGGTAGCGAAATAAATTATAATAATTATCAAAAACGCGGGAAAAGACACGACATAGCGGCCCCACAAACGGGCTATAATTACGCAGTTCGTTTGTTCAACTTAACTAAGTGTCTTTTAACTCAACAAAGTTCTTAACTGAAGCTACTTGACACAGTCAGTCAATGGTTTACTTGGCATCGTCAGCTTCTTCCAGGAGGCATATCTTGGTAACGGGGCGGTGAAACACGCCACTAGTTGTCTTGACTTTGGCGGACCGCACTCTTCCATCTTTTCCAGCGAACACTTCCACCACACGGCCCAGAGGCCATCTGTTACGTGCGACATTATCCTCTGCGATAAGCACCAAGTCGCCAGGCTGGGCATTTCGTCTTGACTTGACCCATTTTGGTCGTTTCTGAAGAGCCGGCAGATACTCTCTGATCCACCTCTTCCAATAGTGATCCACAAGAAACTGAACTTTCCTCCACCGCCTTCTGGAAAACGTATCCTCAGTCACAAATACTCCAGGTGGAAGTTGAGTACCTCTCTGCAGAAGGAAGTGATTTGGAGTTAGCGCAGCACAATCAGCAGGATCATCTGAGACAGCAGTGATGGGGCGGTTATTAACTATGGACTCTATTTCAGCAAGCAATGTCCTCAGTTCAACATCATTAAGAAGCCCATCTCCAGCGACACTCTTCAAATGCTTCTTCGTAATCTGCACAAGGCGCTCCCATACACCAGACATATGGGGTGAAGCAGGTGGCTGGAAGACCCACTCGATGCCCTTCTGCTGTAGCTGCCGATCAATCTTCTCTTCATTCCACTGCGCAATGGACTCCTTCAACTCTCTATTGGCTCCTACAAAGTTAGTCCCTTGGTCAGACCAGATTTCTTTAGGCGGTCCTCTTCTACTTACGAATTGACGAAGAATCATTATGAAATCATCTGTCTCGAGCGATGATGTCACTTCAAGATAAACAGCACGGGTTGTGAGGCAGGTGAACAGACATGCCCATCTCTTTGCGGTTCCACGACCCCACTTAACTGTTAATGGTCCGAAAAGGTCAACACCAGTGAAGGTAAACGGAGGATGGTATGCTTCTAACCTCGCCCTTGGTAGGGGTCCCATGACCTGCTCCATTGGTTTGGCATTCATTCTTCGGCATTTCATGCAGCTCCTAATCATCTTCTTTACTAGACCCCTTCCAGCAACGACCCAGAACATTCTCCTCAGCTCACACAACGTTTGCTCTCTTCCACTATGAGCAGCAGTCTCATGGTAGTGACGAACAATCAATTGGCTGACATGATGGCCTTTTGGCAGAATCATCGGGTGCTTCTCATCCCAGGACAGCGCCACCGCTTCTTGCAATCGACCTCCCACTCGCAAGGTTCCATCAACTAACACTGGTCTCAGGTTGACTAGCTTGCTTGATTTCTTGACTTCTTTATTCCTCTTTACTTCCTTGACATCTTCAGGAAAGCATTCACTCTGAACACTACGAACAATAACTTCAGTTGCCTGTTTAAGTTCCTCTACAGTCAATGATCCGCTGACACTCACAACCTTTTTACTCATAATCCAGTGAGAAAATCGTACTATCCATGCAACACGGCGCTGTAGGGTTGACCAGGAGCTGCAGCTCTCTATAAGATCCTTAAGTCCTCTCCCTTTAGCTGGCATTACTTCGGCACTATCACAATGACGTTGCTCGACACTGATTTGGTGAACATTTGCTTCAGTCCGCACTTCTGGGTCTCCGTCCGAAACTTCTTCCACCTTTGCATTTGGCCAACAATCTTCTTGCTGCCACAGAAACTCTGGCCCTCTCCACCAACGATACTGACTGGACAGTTTCTGAGGCTTCAATCCGCGCGAGGCGTCATCAGCAGGATTGATCTTTCCTGGGCAATGTCTCCATTGATCAGGGGTAGAAACCTCACGTATTTCAGCTACACGGTTGGCAACGTACGTCTGAAATCGTTTGCTCTCATTCTTGATATACTGCAACGTTGTTTGGGAATCCGACCAAAATGTGGCTCCGCTAACCTTGCATGTCAGCTCATCCATCACAACTTTGTACATCTTAACGGCCAACGTAGCTGCTTGTAATTCAAGCCTCGGGATTGAGATCGGTCTAACAGGCGAACTTCTTGACCTTCCAATAAGGAATGAACATCTAATAGCTCCACTGGCATGGACAAATCTAAGGTAGGTGCACATGCCATAGCCATCCTCAGAGGCGTCTGAAAACAAATGAAGAGATGCATCAAGTACTTCGGTCTGATCCACCAGGTGACATCGTGGAACTTGAACTTGTGATAAGGCAGGCAACTCACTCTTCCACTTATTCCAGTGATACTGCAAGTCGTCGGGTATTTCATCGTCCCATCCCAGATTTAGCTTCCAAAGTTTCTGCAATATCTTTTTAGCCTCCAGTACGACTGGGCAGACAAATCCAATGGGATCATACAACGAGCTTACTGCTGACAGGATCCCCCGCTTTGTCGGTGGTTGATCAGGCTCACGAACCTTGAACAGAAATACATCCTTTTCCACATCCCACTGGACTCCAAGCGTTCTTTCTACTGGCAGTTTATCAAGATCCAGGTCAAGGGTTGGTTTGGTCCGCTCTTCCTCGGGTATCATCGCCAGCACATCTCGGCTATTGCTCATCCATTTCGTTAGCCTAAATCCAGCTCCCCTGAGTAGGCATGTTATCTCATTTGCTAATGACTTTGCTTCTTCTACTGTCTTCACCGACTTGACTAAATCATCGACATAGAAGTCCTTCTCGACAGCATTTACAGATTCTTCACTGAACCGTTCTTTGTTGTCCGCAGCGGCTCGTTTTAAGCAGAAATTTGCACAACTAGGTGAGTCTGTGGCACCAAAGATGTGACTGGTCATCTGGAATTCTGATGGTTGCTCTAGATTACTGTCCTCCCACCAAAGGAATCTCAAGGCATCAGAATCTTCTGGTGGTACCTTGACTTGATTAAACATTCCTTCAACATCAGCAACAAGCGCAACAGGATCTTGTCTGAATCTCAGCAGAACGCCAAGCAAACTGTTGGTTAAATCAGGGCCTTGATGTAACTGGTTGTTAAGTGACACTCCATCATGTAGAGCAGCAGCGTCAAACACAACACGAATTTTGTCTCGCTTTTGGGGATGAAACACTCCGTGGTGTGGCAAGTACCATGTCTTTCTGCCCCGGCGATCTGCTTCTTCTGTGGTCAGCCTTCGAGCATATCCTTTGCTGACAAGGTTATCCATAAAGTCTCTGTACTTTTGGTGGAAATTCTCATCACGTTTAAGTTTTCTCTTTAGAGACTGTAATCTTGCTTCAGCCATTTGCCTGTTGTCTGGTAACCAAGGGTCATCACTCTTCCATAGCATTCCAACTTGATAATGTCCATCTACTAGACGAACAGAGTTCTCCATCCTTTTCAATGACTCTTGGTCTTCAATTGACATGCCTTTCTTAGAGCTCTTGTTCATGTCAATGTCATCAAGCCTGAGGAACTGCTTCATCTGCTGATCCGACAGTTCACTACCATACTTTACAAAATTCACATTCACTTTCTGTGAGTGAAGGGGGCTTACAACATCTACTGGTCCAAGCACAGCCCATCCCAGTACAGTGCGAACAGCATATGGTTCTCCTGCATTCCCTATCCGGCATTCTTCATGCACCTGGACTTCAGGAACATTTGCGCCAATAAGCATAGTCACCTCCTTTTCATCTACTTCAGGAATTTCAATGTCCTTTAAATGGGGCCATTTTGACAAATCCTTTGCTCTTGTTGTAGTGATGTTGAGATTGTCTACAACCGTTACATTTTCGATTGTAACAGTGCGACTCTTGTGGCTATCCGCTGCCCTTACTTTAATATTGGTTTGCCCAACCTTTACTGCAGACTCTCCAGACAATGTGCATACAGCCAAGGTATCGTAGTTGCCAACTTGTAGCCCAAGTTTCTCAGATATGGACTTGGAGAGAAACGTCTCCTCGCTTCCAGTGTCTAGCAGTGCATACGTACTAAGAGAATGTCCCTTGTTCAGTATTTCAATCGGCACAACTTGTAATGCAATCTTTGCCCTTGATGTTGTAGAATAGGTGTGACTTGGCACTTCATTGAGAACAGCTGTAGTTACTGCACTCACATTAGCTGGATCTTTAACCGCTGGATCTTTTGCCGCTGGATCTTCATTAGCATCCACGCCTGTGTTTACCTTAATTGTCTTCAACTGATTTGTGCAGTAATGTGTGATGTAGATCCTGACAGTGCCTGCACCGGAAAGTTGACATACACTGATCAGCAAAATGTCCCTTACGCAAACAGTTCAAACAAAGTCCCTTGTATCTTGCAAATATTATTCTCTGCCTTACAGTCTTGCTGGCGAAATCCGGACAATGTTCTATTTTGTGTGAAGACTCACAGCCATAGCATTTTCAAGCCTGATAGGTGCCCCTTGACACTGGAACACCTAAATCGTTGCCTTGAGAATTCTGGCTTTCCTGACATTGTGATCCAACTTGTGTTGCCAACGTTGTCACTCTTGCATCAGCTGCAACTGCGGGATCTGGAGGCCTGAAACGTCTGTTGTCCTTGAATGGTTGCTTTGGAAAGCTTTTGGTTACTTCGCCGATTTGACCAAAGATGGGGTCGTTAGCTGCTTCAGCCTGCTTTTCTATGAACTCGACTAGCTCTTTGATGCTTGGGAACGTTCCTTTCTCTCTAATTCGTTGTGCTTTGTCTCTCCACCTCCCCTGAAGTGCAATTGGTAATTTGCCTGACATTTTCGCCAAATTGCTCATGTTCATTTCAGAGAGAGCGTTCATGGACTGCAAAGTCTCGTACAAGGTTCTTGAACGATCAGCAAATTCACGCAAGCCTTGTCTGTCGCTGTGTGCGATGTTTGCTCCATCAACCAATGCATCAACACACGCCTTTGCCACAACATGTGGTTGCCCGAAGCGCTGCTCTAACATTTTGAGAGCCTTTGATAATCCACCAGGCACTCCCTCAAATCCAGCCACGGCACGTCTAGCTTGTCCATCGAGAAATTGCAATAATCGAGACATTTTCTGAACTTCAGAAATATTCTGGGAGTCAACCATTTCATGAAAGCGAGCTTTAAATCTGAAATATTCACACGGATTACCAGAGAACTTGACTACATCCAAAGGAGGAAAACTGGAACGAGTTACTATTGAGTCTATGCCAGTTGTAAGTCTTGACATCATACTTTCGGTGGCATTGGCAGGGAAACATGAGTAACCAGCCAAGCAGTCTTGTTTGGGCGGTAGAGCCTGTGCATATGGTGTTGCATCTGGATTTAAACTAGACACCTTAACATTGGTTGCTGGTTGTAGGGGATGATTCGGGGTTGATGCAAACAATGGTACCTTTACAATTGGCACATCCATCTCAGCTGGTTCCACTAACAAGGGCTGTTGGTTACTAGATATTACGGGTGTAACTTCTACATTTTTCTGTTCTTTCTGTTGAGCCATTGGCCCAATGTTTATGACTTTAGGGTCAGTTGGTTCTGGAAGCTCATCGACATCAAAATCAAGTAAATTACCAGCTTCAATAACAGGAGCATCTCCTAACTGTTCCTTATAAAACTGCTCTTTGACTGTAGCTAACTCTGCAGCATCTTCAGCTTCTGCAATTTCATTATCTAACTTAAACATTTCTTCTTTTAATTTCCTTGCTTTAGCCCTTCTTAACTGTTCAAGTTTCTTTTCAGACAGAATTCTTTTCAGCTTAGCCGCTTGTGCCAATGAAGAAGAACTGGATGCATTTGAAAAGCTAGAAATTACACTGCGGTCATCATCTGTGTCCGGCAATAAAGGTTTAGTTTCAGACAAATTCCATTCCACGTCATGCAAATCGCCATCCGCCATATGAATTACAATTGAATACAACAACAAAATGTACCTTCAATCGGCGAATCTCTCAAAACCCCAAAAGCCATCCCAATCACATATCCATTTTCGTAGTCACAATCCTTGAAGCCAATCCAAGATAATCCAGGTGCAGTCCAACTCGTATTAAGTTCACGAAATTTTAAGAATGTGGTGTTCCACGACCAAAGGAAATCTCACAAACAAATGAAGGGCATGCTGGAATAAGGGCATAATGACAATAGAATTCTATTGTCGTTATGCCCTTATTCTGGCATGCCCTTCAAATGATTTGAACGGCAACGAATCTCCAGTTGTTCCTTGTAAGCTTTAATGTCTTCGGCTCATCCAAAATACTCGATACACAGCCTTATACAGAAAACTCCCGTGCAACCGCAGCGAGGAAATACATACATAAGCGAAGCAAAGGAAAAACAACTTAAAATTTCGTGACCGAACACATGTCACATGAAGAAACCTTCGCGCTCCCCGGGGGTAGCAAAATAAATTATAATAATTATCAAAAACGCGGGAAAAGACACGACAGTAAGTGCCCCTCTAATTCTTGAATAACCCTCATCACTGTCGAGGCAAGAACTCGTAACGCGAGGTTCGACATGGCTCATGATTATAGAATCATATTTGCACTGTTTCCATGAAGTAATCATGAGATCAAGTGCATTTGTATGTGTTGTGTTAACACAGCATTCTGTTTTATCAAACAGATATCAACTGGTGGAGTGAAGTGTATTTGCCTCTTGACAAAAAATGGATATGTAAGTTTACAATTATCCCATTAGCATTTAATCATAAGCTTTGTCTGTTGCAATTATATTGACATGGAAAACACACACCAAACCCCACCCTTGTCCTCGTCGCACATTGGTATATTTTACAGTCACATTTTTGTGTTGGCCGACTGTCGGTAGCCTGTCAGTAACTTGTCGGAAGCCTGTTGGCTAACTGTCACCATTCGTTGGCCGACAGGTTTTTCGGGGAGCTGTTCTTCACAATTACCCAAACGTTTTATCTGTGGTTTTTTTTGCCTGTTTCAGGTGTTCATCTTGAATCTTCCAGTGTCAATCATCCTGAGCTGTGCGAGAAACAGGCAACCCAGCCTCTGGTCTATGTTGTCTCATTTGATAATAGTGAGTACATTGAACTTGATTGGTTCTTTATGCATTTATTTATAAGTCTATTGACCCCATCCCCAACACATTCACAACTGTATTAATACAGTGTATGCTAAGTTTCTGTCATGGCATTAGTTGTCTTTTGTGCAATCTTGCATTTGCATTTTGAAATTGCTTGTTAGCTTGCAATGGAAGCTAATGCAGAAGGATCTTTTAAAATGCAAATGAGATGAACTGTTTATAATGATATTCCACCATATTAGCCTCCTTCACCTATCTGCTTCGTGACTACTGTCACACCATATTAGCCTCTGTTGCAAGTTAATGGCCTTGTCATATACTTGACTTGTAGAGTTCCATCAACCACGATTCCTTTAGGTCATGATAGATGTGATTCAGCTAACCTTGCCATGGAAGTTTCAGCTCATTACTGAGAATATGAAAATGGCCTATTAACGTTCACTTCTAACCCAATCTAATCAAATCAAATCAGTCACATATGGTGATCGCGCCTTCTCATCTTCAGCATCGAAACTCTGGAACTCTATCCCAGAAGACATAAAATCCACCAACACCATCCAAGCATTTTATAAGTCAAACATAAAAACATTTCTTTTCAGGGGAGTTGTTGTTAGATACATTGTACCATAATGATTTTAATTGTTTTTTTATTAATGTTGTTGTAAATAAGCCAGCCAATTTTATTTTTTATTTTTTTCATATAATTTTATTACTGTAAGGTGCAAAAATGCGCCACATAAAAACTTATGTATTATTATTACAGCAAGAGGGTGGAATGTGGGAGACGCGGTGGTCTAACGGTTAATGTATTTGCTTCTTTAAGAAAATGCCGTCAAAGATGTCACCAATAGGTATGCATCTGCCTTGAATTCCAAGACAAGGAAGCTTCGCATTGATTCTGATTGGTGGGAAGACACCCTTCAGCCATACAAGTCACGAAATAAGGTGTGGTATCATCAGTTAATTCCCTGATAGGCTTCTTGCCCTATATACATCTTGTGTAGATGGCAGTGGTGTGGTCTGTTACTATTAATGATTACTGCCATTTTGCTTTGTGTCCTCTACATAGACCCTATTCCAAAATGGCTGCCAATTTAAAATTATTTGTATGCATTTAAATTAGCCTCACTAACCTCGTCCTAGAGTAAAGTCCTAGAGTAAAAATTATTTTGAATTATCAACTCAAAAACGACCTGTTAGTGAGGCTAATTTAAATGCATACCAAATAATGTTAAATTGGCAGCCATTTTGGAATAGGGTCAATAAACCATTTAATTGTTAGACAATTATGTCTATAGCATTTTAATGTTAACCTTCAAAGTATCTCGTTCTTTCATTGTTACATTTAACCTCTTTGGGACATGCATATGTTGTGGTTTATATTTATTTTTGGTTTAAATTTGTCTAAACCATTTTGATTTTTTTTTGTCTCAGATTATGGTAATGATTATTAGACAAAGGCAAATCAAAGTCAAACTGGTTTGAAAAATTTTAAACCAAAACAAAGTTGAACCACAACACACAGTATGTTAGGGATTAAGGGCAGGTATTAATGTCTTAACTTCATATGCAACTTTCTAATATTTCATTTTGAACATTGATAGAAAATGGATCAAATGGAAGATTTGCACCTAGAAGGTATGTACAGTGTAATTGTGCTGTTGTAAGATAAAAGGTTGATTAATGTTTGATAAGGGTTGCAAACAAGACGCCAGACTGCCTCTTTAATTTATTTATATTAATATCTGAATATTATTTAATGCAAATTAATTTTATTACATGTTTTGCTATTATTTTACCCACCAGATCAGCTTCTTGAAAAACCTCTGCCTACCAGCATAACTGAGTTTAAAAACCACCCACTGTAAGTTCTAGAAATGGAATTTATTACTGACTTTAATTTTTGCAGATTTTGAGGTAACTGAAAATCCCTTTTCTGCCATTTGGTTTTACCAATGGTCCACCTACATTTCAGCGCCCGAATTCTCAGATCCCCAGGGTAGAGCACATTGCTAAGAACAATTCTGAACAAACAAAATAAAACTCAAAACAAAATGTAGTGAAAAAGAAATTTAATATTATTTGTTTTCTGCCTGTTGGGACTTGGGACTTCTTGTGCTACATGTCTGCCCTGGATATCTGAGGATAAGTTCATAAGGATATTTAGATATTAAGGTATTTGGTAGAGAAGCTGCCGTCCAGACAAATACCACACCCTATTAAAGACCAACCTACTTGCTAACTGCCCCAGGAGTAATTAATACCCAAGAGTCTCCTGTCTCAGATGGCCAGTTTGATACTGACAGGTCAGCAATTATCTCATCTATTTGTAACATACTTAAATACAGTGATGTCATTTTGTTTTGCAGGTATGTGCTGAAGAGGCATCTTCTTAAATTTGAAGGTTAGTGGAAAATAATGTTAGTCTTCTCATTAGATTCGATCCTCAAAAACAGCAGCAACCTCTTTATAACAACCAGCTCTCTACAACAGCCAGCGATCCGCGTCACAATTGTTGGGATACTTCCTTCGGTCCCTCCTTCAATGTTGATATGAACAACGTGAGACACCACAAAGTTTTTTACTCAACATTGAGGAGGGAGGGAGAGATGCAAACACGGATGCATGTATTCTGACCTGAAGTGAAGTGTCCCAACTAATTGTGATGCGGGGATGATTGTGAGGATTTTTTGTCATGACCATGCACCAGTCATTACACTTTACACTTATTGAAACCTCCCTATAATGGCCATTTCTCTCTATCTGCCACTTTAGAGGAGGTTCGACTGTTTTTATAGTTGTTACATCGTCCTGTCTTTCCATTCATTTCTCCCTTGTTCCTCTATTTCTTGTTCTATCCATCCTACTTCCATCCATCCATCCATCCATCCAATTGTCTATTCATCCCACCCTTCCTCCCTCCCTTCCTTTCTGTAACACAATGTGAATTTGTCTGCCTCCTCCGTTATAAGATTTAAACATAATTATGTTACATGTTAGATGCACTGAATGTATAATCTATCAAAGTATATTTAATTATTGATTTCTTTTATTCTCATCATAGCTATATATCCGGAAACAGCAGCCATTTTAGGCTACTGTCGTAGCGAGGCAGTCTACTCAAGAGATTGTCTGCAAATGGTGAGTTCTGATGTGTATTTCATTCTGAAAATGTTATTAAAAGTCCAACCAACATGAATGTGTTTGCTGCAATACACATTTCCGTTCATGTGTCGGGCAGAATGACGTTCAACAAAATATGATCAAAAACAATTTCATTTATTGGTGCACATAATGAAGGCAAGATTATTTTTTTCTTTTGTAGCTGCATACAAGGGAAAAGTGGTTGAATGAAGCTTTGGTTGTGAAGGTAACCTCAAGTCATGATTAGTTGCCATAAGCATGTGCATTTTCCTTTTCTGTCAAAATTACTGGTTATCGTAACCCTGGCTTGCTGTTAATACCCAATTTTATACTAATAAAACCAGTTTGTTTAGCTGTCCCTTGAACTGCTGTAGTGCAGCTTGTAGAGGGGCGTGCCTGTGATTACAATGAATTTGTATCTTGTAACGCTGTACATGTATATGTTACTTTTGAATAACATTATAGAACAATGCATGACTCTTTCAGCGAAGAGCGCCCTACTGTTCAGTGTTGCCACTGGAGAAAGTTTTTTATTAATTTTTGACATCCGTTTTGACTTTCGTTTCAACTGGCCAATTAAAATGCAAGAACTATAAGAGGTGGAGTTGTCTAGCTCCACGTTCTCATTCTGACAATTTACATCTCCACTTCCCACAGTTCTTGCAATAGTGGAAGGTTTTCAAAAATATGGCAAAAAGTTGTCAAAATTAATCAAAAACTTTGTCGAGTGGCAACGGTAGGATGTTCTTCACTGTAACGTGCATCAGATAAAATAACACCTTACACTTCCACATTGGGTTAATTATCCTATTTGCAATACAGATCAGAATCAAATACATAACATGACCATAATCAGTGTGTAATGCTTTCATTTCAGCAAGGTGAGAAACCTTACAAGATTGTAAAGGGACGACCAAAAAGGGTAAGGGTAGTTACAGTAGTCACTTGTTGGTGGTCGGTAGTCACTTGTCAGTAGTCACTTGTCAGTGGTTCGTAGTCACTTGTCGGTGGGTTGGTAGTCACTTGTCGGTGGTCGGTAGTCACTTCTCGGTGGTCGGTAGTCACTTCTCGGTGGTCGGTAGTCACTTGTCGGTGGTCGGTAGTCACTTGTCAGTGGTCGGTTGTCACTTGTCGGTGGTTGGTAGTCATTTGTCCGTGATTGGTAGTCACTTGCCGGTAGTCACTTGTCAGTGGTTGGTAGTCACTTGTCGATGGGTCGGTAGTCACTTGTCAGTGGTTGGTAGTCACTTGTCGGTGGCAAGTAGTCACTTGTCGGTGGTCGGTAGTCACTTGTCAGTGGTCGGTAGTCACTTGTAGGTGGTTGGTAGTCCTTTGTCGGTGGTTGGTAGTCACTTGTCGGTGGGTCGGTAGTCACTTGTCAGTGGTCGGTTGTCACTTGTCGGTGGTTGGTAGTCATTTGTCCGTGATTGGTAGTCACTTGCCGGTAGTCACTTGTCAGTGGTTGGTAGTCACTTGTCGATGGGTCGGTAGTCACTTGTCAGTGGTTGGTAGTCACTTGTTGGTGGTAAGTAGTCACTTGTCGGTGGTCGGTAGTCACTTGTCAGTGGTCGGTAGTCACTTGTAGGTGGTTGGTAGTCCTTTGTCGGTGGTTGGTAGTCACTTGTCGGTGGGTCGGTAGTCACTTGTCAGTGGTCGGTTGTCACTTGTCGGTGGTTGGTAGTCATTTGTCCGTGATTGGTAGTCACTTGTCGGTAGTCACTTGTCGGTGGTTCTACCAATGAAAAATGTTGTCCATGAAAATCACAATTGTCTAAGCATACAAGTCATGTACTGTACCGAGAAAATACAAAACAAGCTCTACAATAGTCCAGTTTCGAGTTAATCAAAACTGCTGAATAAAAAGACTAAAAACGCATCTGTATAGGGTTAGACTCGATCTGAAGTAAAATATTCATAAATACCGGTGAGAACATGAACTATTCACAACTCTGTGCTTTGTTTCATTTTATGTTTTGAACAGCACTTTTTTGTTGGTAGTTGTGAATATTATACTTCAGATAGAGTCTAAGGGCCTGTTTATATGGAGAAAAGGTGTCCCTCGTTCTCCCTAGTAACCCTGGGCAAGATAACTTTTCATACATTTCTTTATAAATAGCAGCGAACCGTTTATAATTATGAGAAATCGCAAAGTTGGCTCGGGGGGCAGGGTAACCCTGGGTGGAGGGTTACTCGCTTTGAAGGTAGGGTGACCCTGTGGGCGGGCCAACTTTTTTCCATATAAACACTTTGGTTATTGTTGTTTCACCTACCAGGGACAAGTCGGGACATATAGGGCATGCGCGAACCCGAGAGGGCCAAGTTTTGGCTCGGTAAACAGGGACAACTTTTTTCATATAACCGCTCGGTAAAAGATGGCTGGGGGGGGGGGGGGGGGGAGGTAACCCTCCTACCAGGGACAACTTCTCTCCATGTAAATGGGCCCTAAGGCCCGAGCCAAACGTCGAACTCTTCCTGAGTGGAGCTAAATTCAGCGAATTAAGTTCATGAGAAGTTCGACGTTTGTCTTAATTAAGTTCGACTTATTTTATTTGGATCGACGTACTCGTTCTTTCTGTCTGATGCAGACGTCAATAACGACTGAAGATAGATTAAATTTGACGTCTGACTCCACAGACGAAACTAAATAATTAGGATCGACCTTAACAGTACTGTAATTTAGTTCAACTCATGAAAAGTTCGACTTTTGGCGGTCTAACCTTATACAGATGCGTCTTTAGTATTTTTATTCAGCGGTCTTGGTTATCTCAAACTGGACTATAGGGGGCTTATCATTGGAGGGAAACATTATACCTTTTCCTTCTTCTTAAATATGGGCTTATGAGCTTATTAAACTGGGGGGCGGAGGCTTATTTTCGGAAGGATTTTTTGTCGCTGAGATTTTTGGAGCTTATTGTCGGAATTTGACGGTACCTTATTGTCTCTCTGGTTTAACTACAGAACCAACCAATCCATGAGCGAGATTCAGTGACAATTGACCTGTTTGGCAGATGGCAGACGGAGAGGTACAAACCACCACCAGCAAAGGATGTAAGTGAAATTAATGAATCCCCCCCCCCCCCCCCCCTCAATTTAAAATTAATATCTCGCTGCTTACTAATAATTGAGATTACTAATAATGAGAGTACAAGTGGTTTGTAGAAATACAAAACCTATCAGCGAAAAAGGGAGATTTTTACTAGTCTCTGGCTCGTGGGAGACGCGGTGGATAGTTAGTGCATAAAGTAGTAGTAGTAGTAGTAGTAAAATAAGGACTCTAGGGTTTGAGTGCTTGCCGGGGTCACTGTGTTTTGTTCTTGGGCAATACCCTTAACTCTGGCAGTTCCTCTCTCCATCAAGGAGTATAATTGTTAGGGAAACCTGACAAAATGTTGGGGGATACCTGCGATGGACCAGCATCCCACCCAGAGGGAGTAGCAATTATTCTTCTTGTCGGCTTCATGCTACGGAAACCGCGATAAGCTCCAGCACTAGTGTGGGTCAGTTGTTTGCTCGAGACATTTAGACATAGAAAAGTGCATGTATGCATGTATGATAAATATTTGTGAAATTTCCTTTTTAGGGAAAAGTACCAAGGAATGAGTATGGCAATGTAGAGTTGTTCCTGCCTTGTATGCTTCCACCAGGAACAAAGCATATTCAAAGTATGTTTCGAAACTTCTGTCCTCCTTCTCCTGGCCCCCTCCTCTTCGTATTTCTGTCTTATTTTCCTTCTTCTCCTTTTTCCCTCATCGTCTTCTGCACATCTTTCTTAACTTCTACCACCTTGTCTTATCTACCTCCTCCCTTACCTTTCCCATACGTTTCTTTCTCGTTATAATAATATGATAGCTTTATTCATGTATCAAAATGTCTTAGCTGAGGGAAAGCCCTCTACTAATAGGGGACACCTACCTAAAATGAGATAATTTAAAATTTAGTCTATTTACAAAGTTCATAAAATACCTCCCTTTTCTTGTTATCAACGTCAAGCTGATAATTAAAGATGGTTTACAGTCCGTGCTGCGCAATCTCCGTCCTGCAATGTTTTTTGTCTCAATACTAGCCAAAATAAAAAGTCTGGGACAAACTTACCTTTTTCTTCATTATTAACGCCAGATATCCTTACCAAACAATAATAACGAGTAGAGGAACCTCGACGTTATCCCAAACCGACCCCTCAGCTCATCGAGCACTCGTAAACGTAACGACCCGTAATGGCGGACTCAAGTGTAACGTATCAACAAATTCAAACAAAAATGAAAACAAACTCTGAGGCTGCGCAGTACGGACTGGAAATCACCTTTGACTTGAGAACATACGGGGTAATAATTAGATGATTATTCGTACTCTGTTGCATGTACATGTATCTTCTAACACTAGCATCAACTCCATGTTGCAATTTCAACCTAACTGTCAGGTTTGCACTGGGTTGAAACAAGTAAAAAAAAATATCACATGCTTAGCTATTATTTGATTCTTGTTTTTAAGTTAATGGAATCCAGCGAGTTGCAAAGAAACTCGGCATTGATAGTGCACAGGCTGTTGTTGGATTTGATTTTCACTGTGGCTTTAGTCATCCTGTGTAAGTACTCAAGAACTTTAACAAAATAATGTTGGGTTTGGTGAAGTACCTCTCTGCTGCTGGATAAGTTGAATAGAGTGGTAAAGTGTGACGTCACAAATTTTCAAATTATTTTCATCAAGACTCAAAATCCCATCATTAGATAAAGATTACTGCTGTATGATTAGCCACAAAATTTCAACTCGTTAGCATGAATAGAACCGAGAAGATATAAAGGTTCAAAGTTTGGTACCGTCCCATACAAACCTCTCTAATTTTGCGCCGGTTCTAAACTGAAGGAAGGGGTACTTCTTATAATGGACTATACGGAGAGGCTCCGCCCGAAAGTGGTACCTTTTTCAGGCTGGAGGTATATATAAGGGTAGGGATTTCACAAGTTGAAGTATTAAAAAGGTTGGGAAAACTGCCTCGAACAGATGCACTAAACGGCTGATTCGTCGAAGTATTTTAGGGGTTACTCAAGTGAAAAGTACATGAAAGGGGTACCTTTTCTATGGAAGGCATATGAACGGGCTGCCTTTTCTATGGAAGGCATATGAAAGGGCTGCCTTTTCTGTCAAAAATGGTATATAAAAGGGTATGGGATTGGACCTCGGGTCGGAGCTTTGTTTAGTAGCCCCCTGCATGGGGCGTTTTGTTCTCATTCAACAAACTGAAGTTGTGATAATTGTAACTGATTTGTTAACTTTACACGTCTTTCAGTCTTGATGGTGTGGTGGTGTGTGAGGAGTTTGAACAAGTACTGCTGGACGCTTGGCAAGAAGAGGAGGAACAAGCTGAGAAGAGAAAGGCAGAGGTGTGTTGACAACAGTGAAAGTAGAATCAGTATTAATAATTAGATGAAAAATCTTATTTCAGTCGGGGGAACAAGTGCTGGTTTTGGGAAATCTTCGTTGAAGCACTCGAAGAGTTTCCGAATCATTTTATCCAATCAAAAACTAGCACGAGCACTCACGAGTACTCCGAAAGCAATCACGCCAGAAATGCGTCATGTTGCATAGCAACTAAATGGACGGACACCGCGGGCTCAGTCCCATCTCGGAGGCGGGATTTCGTCATCAACTGGTACGTGTCCCCCCGACTGTTTTAGTGCAAGTGTATAGTATTCCTGTATGATTTACAAGTTGTACTATAGTGTGAGAGGAGCAGTATCCTCGGCTAATGGTTCGTTGTGTTGTGTTCTTGGGCAATAAACTTTCACCCTCACATTGCCTGTCTCCATCCAGGAGTATAAATAGGTACCGGTGAATTGTTAGGGCAACCTGACAAAATTTCTGGGCGGTAACTTGAGATGGACGTCACCATGTTGAATGTCACATCCAGGGGGAATAGTGATACTGTACTCCTAGTCGCTTCATGCTACAGAAACCGAGACATGCTCTGGCAGTTGCAATTGTGGGCCACTAGATGCGCGAGGAATTATCCTATAGTATAGTCTACTACTTTTGCAACAACTGTGGTACTGACAATTTCTTGACCATTACACACCAAGTGTATCATGTCAGGCAGTGATGAAGGTTCAGTCATGTACTTCGCTTGTGCAGGTGTCGTACATTTTGCCCAATAGGCCATTTTCGAGTGTTTCAAAACGGTGCAGAACAATTCATATGGAAATGAGTTTTACCTGCACGTTTGTCTTGCAAAGCAAACTCATTTCCATACGAATTGTTGAGCACCAGGACTCGAAACCAGGGCAACTCGAAAATGACCTATTGTGTAGTTTGCATAGATGTGCATTGTTAATTATCAATAACATTTGTCCCGTTTGCTGAAATTCATCTTCACAGAAGCGCGAAAAACGTATGCTGGCCAATTGGAGGCTTTTGACCAGATCACTTTTAATCAGAGAAAGGCTCAAGAAGAGATACGACACAGAGGTACGAGTTAGTTTAAACCATTAAAACAAGACGGTTAAAATCACTTACAAGTACGTTTAGAGCGTTTTTTTAAAATTGAGAACCAAGCAATTAAATGGCTAGTCACAACAAACGTAAACGACAAAATGAACCAACAAAAACGCGACGCAAATGCACGTAACCGGCGCCATGCACGGAAAACGCGTGTGACCAAGTCGCAATTGGTTTTGGTTTTGCATCTGATTGGTTGAGCAGGTGACGCGAAATTTTTAGAGGAATCACAGAGCGTAGTAAAGCAAAACCAAAGCAATTCCAGATTACTTTCAAACCCTTCTATCCTTATAACCCTCTTATCTCTTTCTATCGTGAGCTGTCCAATACATTGCAACCTCTACTAACGGACATCTCCCGTAAGCGGGTCCACAGTCACCAAACACTATACATGTGCTTTTAACCTCTCATAAAGTGGACATATCTCCTCAATGGCACTTGAATGTGGTCGCAAGGTTGTCCACTTATGAGCCCAGTTTTGACTTAATTATCTTTAATTTCCAGGAGGTCAGCATGGCTGAAGCATCAAGCTCTGCCCTTGGGGATGATGCAGTAACGGATACTTCAATTTCCTGGCCTCTTAACAGACAAGGTATTATTCTGTTGATTTAGTCAATCTTTAGTTTTTCTGGTCAGTGAAAAGAACCACGACCCTATCACCCTCCTAAGTAAAGCTTATTGGATATCAATTAACCCTTTCACTCCCAGAGGCAAACCTTGAGTCCAATAAATGTGGTTGTACCTTTTGATTCTGTGAATGAAACCCAAGTGTGTGACCATTCAAATGAAAGCTATTGAGCAGTACTTTCATGTGGTACTGACTGTTTATTATGCTGTACAGGTGGTTTTTGAAAATGTTGCCCAAAATGAAATTTAAGATGTTTTACTCAATTTCAACTTGGCACTCTTGGGAGTGAAAGGGTTTTGAAATATTATTACTATTGTCTTTGCAGAGGGGAAAGCAAGTGTTGCAGGAGAAGGACACTGTCACGTCTTTCCTGAGAGTGGTCACAGACAGGACCCTGTGACAGGAGAATGGAGCAAGACATGTTCATGTGGACTAACTCTTCCTTTTGAGAAAATGTAGAGAGAGCAAATAAACTCGTCTCTTCCAAATTTGTATCACTGCAGTGAAATAAAGACTGACTACAGCAAGAGACTCCTCCTGCCTGTAGAACCACCATTTCAGACTAAATTGTGCAGACCAGTCGCCAATGAAAATCGTATCTGCAATAAATCCAGCAACTGCTTGGAAAATGGTTCAATGAAACATTTGTATATTGACATTATTTATTTTTACATTTTTATACTATCGAGTTTAGTTGTGTTGACTGTTGAGCAATATTGTTTTGTTTGTATAGTCATTACTGTTGTAAACAAATAACTACCCGGTATTTACATGTACATGTCAGTATTTGATTTTAAGAATCCCATCCCATAACAATGGCATTACATGTACCACAACATGCGCCAAGGACACTCATCAAATATTCAGCCAAAGTTGATACAAAAATTAATTTGAACAATATACTTTGTTTCTGTTTGAAGGTCATTGAATTTTTTTAAATAATAATAAAAACTCTGTAATCTAAAACAATGACTTGCGACTTGTCATGGACTTTACTGACAGCAGTCTGGAGAAACCGGTTCATTAATGTGTTTTAGCAAGAGAGGATGATATAAGAGAAGCATTCCCCCATACATGGGCACTACACAATGCAAGGCGACTTTTGAAGGTGCAATGTATTTGGTGGCTTTTTGGCTCGGCAGTGGATGTATGGAACGAGGTGCGTGCCTTGCAATATTGTGTTGGTGGTTGCAAATGAGCCGGCTCGCTCGTTTGTTAGATGGTTAAAAGTGGCCCTGTATTCTGTAGTTTAGTCCTATTGAGAGCTTTTAATTGTCAGTCCATAGCTAAGCTGGGGGTTGTCATCCTTCAACAAAATGACAATTTGACATCTCCATCCAACACCAATTCTTTCCAAGTTGAGACGTTTCCTGGCATCTCGTCATGGCACTGCAAGTCACCTGACTGAACTATCGGTTGAAAGCTACAAGTCTGATAAGGTTACAGTCTTGAGGATGTCGCTGTGCTATGCCGCACCTTAGCAACAGTTCAATGTAAAGTGGCCAGTGAGCATCCTCGATTTTGATATAAGGATCATGAGGTCTACTGTATGACATGTTCATCAAGTCCTGTTGAGTAAAAAAGCAAATGATAATGTTAATGGTGATGATAATGCATTTTATGTAGCGCATTTTCCATAATGTTCATGTTCAAAATGTGCTAATTAAAATACAATTCAACTCAGGGGTGAGATCAGACATCCAGTGTTCAGATAAGAGAGGGGTCTCAGGTCAAAAACCTGACCAACAAGGTCGGCTATCTGACCCAACAAATTTTATGGAAAACATCTGAGGATTTGGTGAGGTCCAATCTATTGACGCGCTGCAATTCTTGGACATCAGTATGTATGGGTGCACCTATGGTACAGTAGCTGCTATCAGTTCATTCATGATCTCACCCCTCCCACCCAACCATGAATAATTATACAAGTGAACAGGCCAGACTGCAATACCAGGGACAAGAACCCCTACTCTTTTTCAAACAGTGATGTGAGTTTCTTTAAAATTTTAACCTGAAAAGGCAAATGCAATAAATGGCCAAGGCATTCAACCTTGGTTCATGTTCATGCATGCAGTCAAGTCCAGCACTTAATAAAATAATGTATTGTGAACTCTAGTACATGTACAA